>JARQOD010000541.1:0-39546 GCA_033576555.1 Oophaga sylvatica | reverse complement strand
CACCTTTCTGCAGTTTTGGGGGGTCCCCCTCCCCCACCTTTCCCCTCAGTCTTTTGGGTTTGCCCTCTCCCCCCTTTTCCTCTGCGTTTTTTGGGGTTTGTCTCCCCCAACCTTTCTCTGCTGCAGTTTTTTTTGGGGTGTTCTCCCCTTTTCTCGCAGTTTTTTGGGGGCCTTCCCTCTCCCCCTTTCTTTTGCGGTTTTTTGGGGTTTTTTCTCTCCCCCTTTTCTCCTGCATTTTTTTGGGGGGTCTGTCTCTCCCCCCTTTTCCTCTCGCAGTTTTTTGGGGTCTGTCTCTCCCCCCTTTCCCTCGGGCTGCAGTCTTTTGGGCCCGTCTTTTCCCACCTTTCTCTGCTGCGTTTTTTGGGGCCCGTCTTTTCCAAACCTTTCTCGCTGCAGTTTTTTGGGTTTTTTTTTTTCCTCCCACCTTTCTCCCCAGTCAGGGGGGTCCCCCTCTCCCATTTTTCCCTCGCTGCGGGCTTTTGGGGCCCTTCTCTCCACCTTTCTCCGCAGTTTTTTTGGGGGCCCTTTTCCCCTCCCCCCTTTTCTCTGCTGCAGTCTTGGGGCCCGTCTCTCCCCCCTTTCTCTGCGGGTTTTTTTTGGGGCCCGTCTCTCCCACCTTTCTCTGCTGAAATTTTGGGGGGTCCGTCTCTCCCCCTTTCTCCTGCAGTTTTTTGGGTCTGTCTCCCCCCCTTTTCTTTGCTGCATTTTTCTGGGGTCTATCTCTCCACCTTTCTCGCGCAGTCTTTTGGGGTCTGTCTCTCCCACCTTTTCTCTGCAGTCTTGGGGTCTGTCTCTCCCACCTTTCTCTGCAGTCTTTTGGGGTCTGTCTCTCCCACCTTTCTCCTGCAGTCTTTGGGTCTGTCTCTCCCACCTTTCTCTGCAGTCTTTTGGGGTCTGTCTCCCACCTTTCTGCTGCAGTCTCTTGGGTCTGTCTCTCCCCCTTTCTCTGCAGTCTTTTGAGGTCTGTCTCTCCACCTTTCTCTGCAGTCTTTTGGGGTCTGTCTCTCCACCTTTCTCTGCAGTCTTTTGGGGTCTGTCTCTCCCCTTTTCTGCAGTCTTTTGGGTCTGTCTCCAGCTTCTCTGCAGTCTTTTGGGTCTGTCTCTCACCTTTCTCTGCAGTCTTTTGGGGTCTGTCTCTCCACCTTTCTCTGCGCAGTCTTTTGGGTTCTTCTTGGGTCTGTCTCTCCCACCTTTCTCTGCTGCAGTCTTTGGGGTCTGTCTTCCACCTTCTCTGCTGCGTCTTTGGGGTCTGTCTCTCCACCTTTCTCTGCTGCAGTCTTTGGGGTCGTCTCTCCACCTTTCTCTGCAGTCTTTTGGGGTCTGTCTCTTCCACCTTTTCTCTGCAGTCTTTTGGGGTCTGTCTCTCCACCTTTCTCTGCGAGTCTTTTGGGGTCGGTCTCTCCACCTTTCTCTGCTCAGTCTTTTGGGTCTGTCTCTCCACCTTTCTCTGCCAGTCTTTTGGGGTCTGTCTCTTCCACCTTTCTCTGCAGTCTTTTGGGGTCGGTCTCTCCACCTTTCTCTGCTGCAGTCTTTTGGGGTCTGTCTGTCCACCTTTCTCTGCCGCAGTCTTTTGGGGTCTGTCTCTCCACCTTTCTCTGCAGTCTTTTGGGGTCTGTCTCTCCACCTTTCTATCGCGCAGTCTTTTGGGGTCTGTCTCTCCCACCTTTCTCTGCTGCAGTCTTTTTGGGTCTGTCTCTTCCACCTTTCTCTGCTGCAGTCTTTTGGGGTCTGTCTCTCCACCTTTCTCTGCTGCAGTCTTTTGGGGTCTGTCGCTCCACCTTTCTCTGCAGTCTTTTGGGGTCTGTCTCTCCAGATCGGCAGTGAATAATGAATTTGCATTATTCGCTGAACCTCATAGGAGTCAATAGGACTGAATACGTTCGGACCCGATCTTCAGACATAAATTCAGCAGGAGTAGGGGGACAATGAGGCACGAATATGGCAAATTCACATTATTTCAGAACAAATTCACTCATCTCTATCTGTGATCAGCAATTTTCGCAGATTCTCGGAGATTTGGGTCTGGACGGTGACTGTTCACACACAGGAATATGCTGTGATCTAAACCCTCCATTGTGGCTCTGGCAGGATGTTGAGGGTCGTTGTCCACTGGAAGGTGAACCTACTCCCCAGTCTGAAGTCTTCTGCAGCCTCTAACAGGTTTTCCTCCTGGATTGCCCTGTATTTAGCTCCATCCATCTTCCCATCACCTCTGACCAGCTTTTCTGCCCCTGCTGAAGATAACCTTCCCCACAGCATGAGGCTGCCACCATGTGTGATGGTGGGATGATGTTTTCAGTGTGATGTGCAGTGTTCCTTTTCCACTAGTGTCCCCTACATGGCTTTCTGCAAACTGAAAACAGGACTTTTTATGGCTTTCACAAATGACTTCTTCTTGCCACTCATCCATAAAGGCTAGATTTATGGAGAACACGACTATGGATGTCTTGTGGACAGATTCTCCCTCTCAGCTGTGGATCTCGGCAGCTCCTCCAGTGACCTTGGGCCTCTCGGCTGCTTCTCTAATTAGTGCTATCTTTGCTTGGGATGTCACATTAGGTGGACGGCCATGTCTTGACAGGTTTGCAGGTGTGCCACACTCCTTCCATTTTTGGATGATGGATTAATGCTTCATGAAATGTTCAGAGTTTGGACTATTTTTATAATCTAACCCTGATTTCCTCTTCTCCTCCACTTTATCCCTGACCTGTCTGGTGAGTTCCTTGGTTTTCATGATGCTGTTTGAGCCCTAATTTTCTCACACAAACCTTTAGAGAACAGCTCTAATTACACAGAGAAGAAATCACCAAGGTGGACGCAATGTACGAATTATGTCACTTCTGGGGGCGATTAGTCACTCAGGATGTTATTTAGGGGCCACAGACTACAGGGGGCTTAATACTAATGCACCTCTCAATGTTCAGATTTATATTGATTAAATATTTAGAAAACCCTGTATAATTTATTTTACACATCACAAACACTTCTTACTTTGTGTTGCATCACAGAAAATACATTTAAGCTCCTGGGTATATACTATAAACATCACAGGACTAGAAGTGTCCGCTCCTCCTCACCGTCCTCCTGGGTATATACTATATACATCACTACAGGACAGGACTAGAAGCGTCCGCTCCTCCTCACCGTCCTCCTGGGTATATACTATATACATCACTACAGGACAGGACTAGAAGCGTCCGCTCCTCCTCACCGTCCTCCTGGGTATATACTATATACATCACTACAGGACAGGACTAGAAGCGTCCGCTCCTCCTCACCGTCCTCCTGGGTATATACTATATACATCACTACAGGACAGGACTAGAAGCGTCCGCTCCTCCTCACCGTCCTCCTGGGTATATACTATATACATCACTACAGGACAGGACAGGACTAGAAGTGTCCGCTCCTCCTCACCGTCCTCCTGGGTATATACTATATACATCACTACAGGACAGGACTAGAAGTGTCCGCTCCTCCTCACCGTCCTCCTGGGTATATACTATATACATCACTACAGGAAGGACTAGAAGTGTCCGCTCCTCCTCACGTCCTCCTGGGTATATACTATATACATCACTACAGGACAGGACTAGAAGTGTCCGCTCCTCTCACCGTCCTCCTGGGTATATACTATATACATCACTACAGGACAGGACTAGAAGTGTCGCTCCTCCTCACGTCCTCCTGGGTATATACTATATACATCACTACAGGACAGGACTAGAAGTGTCCGCTCCTCCTCACCGTCCTCCTGGGTATATACTATTATACATCACTACAGGACAGGACTAGAAGTGTCCGCTCCTCCTCACCGTCCTCCTGGGTATATACTATATACATCACTACAGGACAGGACTAGAAGTGTCCGCTCCTCCTCACCGTCTCCCCTGGGTATATACTATATACATCACTACAGGACAGGACTAGAAGCGTCCGCTCCTCCTCACCGTCCTCCTGGGTATATACTATATACATCATACAGGACAGGACTAGAAGTGTCGCTCCTCCTCACCGTCCTCCTGGGATTACTATATACATCACTACAGGACAGGACTAGAAGTGTCCGCTCCTCCTCACCGTCTCCTGGTATATACTATATATCATACAGGACAGGATAGAAGTGTCCGCTCCTCCTCACCGTCCTCCTGGGTATATACTTCTCACTACAGGACAGGACTAGAAGCGTCGCTCCTCCTACCGTCCTCCTGGGTATATACTATATACATCACTACAGGACAGGACTAGAAGTGTCGCTCCTCCTCACCGTCCTCCTGGGTATATACTATATACATCACTACAGGAAGGACTAGAAGTGTCCGCTCCTCCTCACCGTCCTCCTGGGTATATACTATATACATCACTACAGGAAGGACTAGAAGTGTCCGCTCCTCCTCACCGTCCTCCTGGGTATATACTATATACATCATACAGGACAGGACTAGAAGTGTCGCTCCTCCTCACCTCCTCCTGGGTATATACTAATACATCATACAGGACAGGACTAGAAGTGTCCGCTCCTCCTCACCGTCCTCCTGGGTATATACTATATACATCACTACAGGACTAGAAGTGTCGCTCCTCCTCACCTCCTCCTGGGTATATACTATATACATCACTACAGGACAGGACTAGAAGTTCGCTCCTCCTCACGTCTCTGGGTATATACTATATACATCACTACAGGACAGGACTAGAAGTGTCGCTCCTCCTCACCGTCTCCTGGGTATATATATATTACATCACTACAGGACAGGACTAGAAGGTCCTCTCCTCCTCACCGTCCTCCTGGGTATATACTATATACATCACTACAGGACAGGACTAGAAGTGTCCGTCCTCCTCACCGTCCTCCTGGTATATACTATATACATCACTACAGGACGGACTAGAAGTGTCCGCTCCTCCTCACGTCCTCCTGGGTATATACTATATACATCATACAGGACAGGACTAGAAGTGTCCGCTCCTCCTCACGTCCTCCTGGGTATATACTATATACATCACTACAGGACAGGACTAGAAGTGTCTGCTCCTCACCGTCTCCTGGGTATATACTATATACATCACTACAGACAGGATAGAAGTGTCGCTCCTCTCACACCTCCTGGGTATATACTATATACATCACTACAGGAAGGACTAGAAGGTCCGCTCCTCCTCACCGTCCTCCTGGGTATATACTATATACATCACTACAGGACAGGACTAGAAGTGTCCGCTCCTCCTCACCGTCCTCCTGGGTATATACTATATACATCACTACAGGACAGGACTAGAAGTGTCCTCTCCTCACCGTCCTCCTGGGTATACTATATCACTACAGGACAGGACTAGAAGGTCGCTCCTCCTCACCGTCCTCCTGGGTATATACTATATACATCACTACAGGAAGACTAGAAGTGTCTGCTCCTCCTCACCGTCCTCCTGGGTATATACTATATACATCACTACAGGACAGGACTAGAAGTGTCCGCTCCTCCTCACCGTCCTCCTGGGTATATACTATATACATCACTACAGGACAGGACTAGAAGTGTCCGCTCCTCCTCACCGTCCTCCTGGGTATATACTATATACATCACTACAGGACAGGACTAGAAGTGTCCGCTCCTCCTCACCGTCCTCTGGGTATATACTATATACATCACTACAGGACAGGACTAGAAGTGTCCGCTCCTCTCACCGTCCTCCTGGGTATATACTATATACATCACTACAGGACAGGACTAGAAGTGTCCGCTCCTCTCACCGTCTCTGGGTATATACTATATACATCACTACAGGACAGGACTAGAAGCGTCCTCTCCTCCTCACCGTCCTCCTGGGTATATACTATATACATCACTACAGGACAGGACTAGAAGTTCCGCTCCTCCTCACCGTCCTCCTGGGTATATACTATATACATCACTACAGGACAGGACTAGAAGTGTCCCTCCTCCTCACCGTCCTCCTGGGTATATACTATATACATCACTACAGGAAGGACTAGAAGTGTCCGCTCCTCTCACCGTCCTCCTGGGTATATACTATATACATCACTACAGGACAGGACTAGAAGTGTCCGCTCCTCCTCACTCCTCCTGGGTATATACTATATACATCACTACAGGACAGGACTAGAAGTGTCCGCTCCTCCTCACCGTCCTCCTGGGTATATACTATATACATCACTACAGGACAGGACTAGAAGCGTCCTCTCCTCCTCACCGTCCTCCTGGGTATATACTATATACATCACTACAGGACAGGACTAGAAGTGTCCGCTCCTCCTCACCGTCCTCCTGGGTATATACTATATAACACTACAGGACAGGACTAGAAGTGTCCGCTCCTCCTCACCGTCCTCCTGGGTATATACTATATACATCACTACAGGACAGGACTAGAAGTGTCCGCTCCTCCTCACCGTCCTCCTGGGTATATACTATAAATCATACAGCAGGACTAGAAGTGTCCGCTCCTCCTCACCGTCCTCCTGGGTATATACTATATACATCACTACAGGACAGGACTAGAAGTGTCCGCTCCTCCTCACCAGTCCTCCTGGGTATATATATATACATCACTACAGGACAGGACTAGAAGTGTCCGCTCCTCCTCACCGTCCTCCTGGGTATATACTATATACATCACTACAGGACAGGACTAGAAGTGTCCGCTCCTCCTCACGTCCTCCTGGGTATATACTATATACATCACTACAGGACAGGACTAGAAGGTCGCTCCTCCTCACCGTCCTCCTGGGTATATACTATATACATCACTACAGGACAGGATAGAAGTGTCCGCTCCTCCTCACCGTCCTCCTGGGTATATACTATATACATCACTACAGGACAGGACTAGAAGGTCGCTCCTCCTCACCGTCCTCCTGGGTATATACTATATACATCACTACAGGACAGGACTAGAAGTGTCCGCTCCTCCTCACCGTCCTCCTGGGTATATACTATATACATCACTAAGGAAGGACTAGAAGTGTCGCTCCTCCTCACCGTTCCTCCTGGGTATATACTATATACATCACTACAGGACAGGACTAGAAGTGTCCGCTCCTCCTCACGTCCTCCTGGGTATATACTATATACATCACTACAGGACAGGACTAGAAGGTCCGCTCCTCCTCACCGTCCTCCTGGGTATATACTATATACATCACTACAGGACAGGACTAGAAGGTCCGCTCCTCCTCACCAGTCCTCCTGGGTATATACTATATACATCACTAAGGACAGGACTAGAAGCGTCGCTCCTCCTCACCGTCCTCCTGGGTATATACTATATACATCACTACAGGACAGGATTAGAAGTGTCCGCTCCTCCTCACCGTCCTCCTGGGTATATACTATATACATCACTAAGGACAGGACTAGAAGGTCTCTCCTCCTCACCGTCCTCCTGGGTATATACTATATACATCACTACAGGACAGGACTAGAAGTGTCCGCTCCTCCTCACCGTCCTCCTGGGTATATACTATAACATCACAGGACAGAAAGGTCCGCTCCTCCTCACCGTCCTCCTGGGTATATACTATATACATCACTAAGGACAGGACTAGAAGTGTCCGCTCCTCCTCACCGTCCTCCTGGGTATATACTATATACATCACTACAGGACAGGACTAGAAGTTCCGCTCCTCTCACCGTCCTCCTGGGTATATACTATATACATCACTACAGGACAGGACTAGAAGTGTCGCTCCTCCTCACAGTCCTCCTGGGTATATACTATATACATCACTAAGGACAGGACTAGAAGTGTCCGCTCCTCCTCACCGTCCTCCTGGGTATATACTATATACATCACTACAGGACAGGACTAGAAGTGTCCGCTCCTCCTCACCGTCCTCCTGGGTATATACTATATACATCACTACAGGACAGGACTAGAAGGATCGCTCCTCCTCACCGTCCTCCTGGGTATATACTATATACATCACTACAGGACAGGACTAGAAGCGTCCGCTCCTCCTCACCATCCTCCTGGGTATATACTATATACATCACTATAGGACAGGACTAGAAGTGTCTGCTCCTCCTCACCATCCTCCTGGGTATATACTATATACATCACTACAGGACAGGACTAGAAGGTCCGCTCCTCCTCACCATCCTCCTGGGTATATACTATATACATCACTACAGGACAGGACTAGAAGCGTCTGCTCCTCCTCACCATCCTCCTGGGTATATACTATATACATCACTACAGGACAGGACTAGAAGCGTCCGCTCCTCCTCACCGTCCTCCTGGGTATATACTATATACATCACTACAGGACAGGACTAGAAGTGTCTGCTCCTCCTCACCTCCTCCTGGGTATATACTATATACATCACTACAGGACAGGACTAGAAGTTCGCTCCTCCTCACCTCCTCCTGGGTATATACTATATACATCACTACAGGACAGGACTAGAAGTGTCCGCTCCTCCTCACCGTCCTCCTGGGTATATACTATATACATCACTACAGGACAGGACTAGAAGTGTCCCTCCTCCTCACCGATCCTCCTGGTATATACTATATACATCACTACAGGACAGGACTAGAAGTGTCCGCTCCTCCTCACATCCTCCTGGGTATATACTATATACATCACTACAGGACAGGACTAGAAGTGTCCGCTCCTCCTCACTGTCCTCCTGGGTATATACTATATACATCACTACAGGACAGGACTAGAAGTGTCCGCTCCTCCTCACCGTCCTCCTGGGTATATACTATATCCATCACTACAGGACAGGACTAGAAGTGTCCGCTCCTCCTCACCGTCCTCCTGGGTATATACTATATCCATCACTACAGGACAGGACTAGAAGTGTCTGCTCCTCCTTGCAAACCCCAATATACCGTGCAGGCTCCTTGTAAAAACTTCCTGTATCCTGTAGTCTTATCATCCAGTCACATGGCTGCAGGTTGCTTGTCAGCAGAGAGCAGTGCATTGTGGGATGTCCGGCCCAACAGATTGTGCAGTGCAGGGCAATATTCCCCGACTTTGTGGTCAGCGTTTGCATACATGAAGCCAACAAGCAGCCATCCTTTTTTATAGCTGAGGTTTTGTAATATCATCATGGACTGGAATGTCAGCGACGTGGACCAGCCCCTCCACTCCAGGTTCCTCCACGTTGCTGCTCTTTACTGGATGGTTTAACACTTGTATTGCGCCCCTCCACACTCCAGGTGTCACGGGGAGCAATGGGAAAACAGGAGGAGATGAGGAACCTGGGCCCCTGAACTGTCCCTCAGACTAGGGGGAACCCTGTCATTTCTTAACTTGGTGGTACCCTTGATGGTAGGGAGGCCCAAGTCACTGACCTTTCCCTATCTCCAGTTTAGCCCTCAGCTAAACCCCCACCCCAGGAGGTGAACAGTGGTGGAAACCACAGGAAAAGAACGACAGAGAATAAAGTAAACTGCACCACTAAGCAAATTAACAGAGTAATACAATGTGTGTGTGCGGGGAACACATTACCAATAGGGAAATAATAACTTAGCTTTCTCTGTTGCAAAACACCGCACAGCAGAACAACAACAGCACCTGGACTCCAAACACCTGCTCCTGTTTCCAGAAAGGACCTTTATCACCAACAGTCAGCTGATGCATCAGGTGACCTTTTAAAGGATGGTGGGAGTGGTGATCACCTGCATCAGCTGACCCAACTACACTGCAGTAACACCAGATTGCCACCGGGGAGAAACTGACATAACTCTCAATGGTCCAAAAGGAAAAACGTTTTAAGTTAGAGGAACCTGTGTTGCCACAAATCCAAAAATGGATCGTGACACCAGGTTCCTCCACGTTGCGGCTCTGTCCTGGATGGTGTAACTTTTTTTTTTGAGTCCTCAGCCTCCACGTTGGGCTCTGTCTGGACGGTGTAACGTTCTTTTATTGAGTCCTTCGGCCCTCCGCACTCCAGGTTCCTCCACGTTGCGGCTCTGTCCTGGATGGTGTAACTTTTTTATTGAGTCCCTCGGCCCTCCACGTTGCGGCTCTGTCCTGGACGGTGTAACGTTCTTTTATTGAGTCCTTCGGCCCTCCGCACTCCAGGTTCCTCCACGTTGCGGCTCTGTCCTGGATGGTGTAACTTTTTTATTGAGTCCCTCGGCCCTCCACGTTGCAGCTCTGTCCTGGACGGTGTAACGTTCTTTTATTGAGTCCTTCGGCCCGCCACACTCCAGGTTCCTCCACGTTGCGGCTCTCTCCTGGACGGTGTAACGTTCGTTTATTGAGTCCCTCGGCCCTCCAAGTTGCGGCTCTGTCCTGGACGGTGTAACGTTCTTTTATTGAGTCCCTCGGCCTCCCGTTCCTCCACGTTGCGGCTCTCTCCTGGACGGTATAACGTTTGTTTATTGAGTCCCTCGGCCCTCCACGTTGCGGCTCTGTCCTGGATGGTGTAACGTTCTTTTGTTGAGTCCCTCAGCCCTCCACACTCCAGGTTCCTCCACGTTGCGGCTCTCTCCTGGACGGTGTAACGTTCGTTTATTGAGTCCCTCGGCCCTCCAAGTTGCGGCTCTGTCCTGGACGGTGTAACGTTCTTTTATTGAGTCCCTCGGCCCTCCACACTCCAGGTTCCTCCACGTTGCGGCTCTCTCCTGGACGGTATAACGTTTGTTTATTGAGTCCCTCGGCCCTCCACGTTGCGGCTCTGTCCTGGATGGTGTAACGTTCTTTTATTGAGTCCCTCAGCCCTCCACACTCCAGGTTCCTCCACGTTGCCGCTCTCTCCTGGATGGTGTAACGTTCTTTTATTGAGTCCCTCAGCCCTCCACACTCCAGGTTCCTCCACGTTGCCGCTCTCTCCTGGATGGTGTAACGTTCTTTTATTGAGTCCCTCGGCCCTCCACACTCCAGGTTGCGGCTCTGTCCTGGATGGTGTAACTTTTTTAATGGGAGTCCTCGTGCCCTCCACGTTGCGGCTCTGTCCTGGACTGTGTAACTTTATTGAGTCCCTCGGCCTTCCACACTCCAGGTTCCTCTACGTTGCTGCTCTGTCCTGGACGGTGTAACGCTCGGTCTTGCATTGCACCCCGCAGCCCCCGCCACCTCGTTTGCCTCCCCCTATTACTCCTCTCGATGGTAGCAGTTACCATTTCACGGTTTCTGATAAGGAAACTAAATTCTTTGAAAATAACGCATTTAGCCCGCATAAAACAAATGGCACCCATCAGCGCCACCTTCAGGCCACTCCAGGGGTGCACAGGGGGCTAGTCACTGGGGTCTTTCCAGTTTAACATTTTCCTTCATTCTCTCTTTAGGGAAAAGATCGAGAGAGGAAGACTACGATCAGAACCTAATGAAGGCTGTGGGGGGCAAGCACCCCCCGGTGACTCCCTGAAATCACAGCGGATGAGAGCAGTGAGCCCGGACAACACATCCAAGAAGAACAGGGGCAAATGCACCCCAAATCCAGGGATCAACAGATGAGATGCCGAGCCTCCTTTCCAGGGGTCCCATCTTGGAAAGAGGAGCTTGTGGAAGTCAGTGGGGGTTGCACACAGTCCACCAAGCGGCAAATGCCAGCCGTGGACAAGACCAAAGCTGCGCTCTATGGTGGTCACCACAGAACACTCATCCTACCGCCCAGATGATCCTGGAGGGTCACTGCTCAGAGACCTGCGGCCCGTGCTGCGGCCCATACAGGACTATAGGACTGGTGTACTGTCCATCGCCTCAATAAAGAGATGTTGTCTATTTATATGACCAATGCGGTCTGTGTCACAGCGTAGGACCCCCTACATGCAGATATGGAGGCGGTCCGAGGATACCCCTACAGACAAAGATGGGGAGGTGAGACTCGAGGACCCCCTATTTGCCCACTGGTAGATATGAGAAGGAGGGTGGGGGCTAGCCAGAGGATCCCACCACAGGCAGTTATGGTGGGAAAGAAAGAGGTCACATCAAGGATTCACCTCACAGGCAGATATGGGGGCAGCAGGGGGTCAAAGGGGCAGCCCGAGGATCCCCCCAAGGCAGATATGGGGGTGAAGGAGACAGCCCATGGATCCCCCCTAAGGCAGATATGGGGGCAGCCTGGGGATCCCCTACATGCACATATAAGGGTGAAGGGGGCAGCAGAAGGATTCCCCCCAGGCAGATAAGGGGGCAGGGGAGCAGCATGGGAATCCCCCACAGGCACATATAGGGGTGAAAGGAGCAGAAAGATTCCCCCCCCAGGCAGGTAAGGGGCAGGGGAGCAGAATGTGGATCCCCCACAGGCACATATAGGGGTGAAAAGGAGCAGAAGGATTCCCCCCCCCAGGCAGATAAGGGGGCAGGGGAGCAGCATGAGGATCCCCCACAGGCAAATATAGGGGTGAAGGGGGCAGTAGAAGGATTCCCCCCAGGCAGATATGGGGTGCAGGGGAGCAGCATGAGGATCCCCCACAGGCACATATAGGGGAGAAGGGGGCAGCCGAAGGTTCCCCCCCAGGCAGATAAGGGGGCAGGGGAGCAGCATGAGGATCCCCCACAGGCAAATACAGGGGTAAAGGGGGCAGCAGAAGGATTCCCCCCAGGCAGATATGGGGGCAGCCTGGGGATCCCCTACATGCACATATAGGGGTGAAGGGGGCAGCCGAAGGTTTCCCCCCCAGGCAGATAAGGGGGCAAGTGAGCAGCATGATGATCCCCCACAGGCACATATAGGGGTGAAGGGGACAGCCTGAGGATCCGCTCAGGCAGATAACGGGGCAGTCCCCGCAGGCATATATGGGGGTGAAGGGGCAGTCAGCGGTTCCCCCAAAAGGCACATATGGTGTAGTAGGGGGAGGACCTGATGATCCCTCCCAGGCTGATAAGGGGGCAGCCTGGGGATCCCCATAGGGACATACGAAGATGAAGCGGGTAGAATTTGCGACCAAGGACCTCCCCAGAGGGAAAATAAGGGGGCAGTATGAGAATCTACCTACAGGCATATATGGGGGGGGTGCGTGCGACCTGAGCACCCCTACTATCCACAGGCACATATGGGGCCAAAGGGGGGCGGCCCATGGACCCCCCAGACAGATATGTGGGGGAAGCTAGGTGGTGCAACCTTAGGAACCAAGGCTCTTTCATGAAGGTGGTATCGGGGGAGTCTGGCTCCGGTGACACCAGGAACATCCAGCGGAACGTGTACCTCCCATCATGTGCGCAGCAGGAAGAGTGAGCTCCTCCTCATCCTGAGTAATATGGGTGGGGCAGATGGAGGCTCCACCCACAATAGGGTAAGCACTAATAGAGGGACTCTGACAAATCCGGGTGCTCCTGCATCAGGCTCATTCCCACCGGCCTGGTGCCCTCTAGCTCCGCCCACTCTGCTGTGATTGACAGCTCTGCCTTCATAGAGCCACAGTCGTCCAGAGATGGAGGAGACGACCACTGTGCACGGAGCGCCGGGACTGGGTGTGAACAGCGCTCTGTGCTGACGGGGGCCTTTTAAGGGCAGTGACCCAATAAGATGAGTGACAGGTAGTTAAGCCACACATTCGCCCCAACGACAACTCCTCTGACGAAGGGCAACAGTGACATGAGGCTCCTCCCACTAAGGGGCACATGAGCGCTCCTGGTGAACAGCTGCAGCAGCCTCATGAGCAGAGCGGCAGGGGTTAACGTCTCAGGGTGTTTAGTTTTGGAGGAGATGGGTTATAGGAAAATCTCCCTCAGATCCGCTGGGGTTTGGCAGGAATCTCATCATTCCACCGCGGACCGGGGCCAAATCGGCGTCTCACAGCGGAGACCACCCGGGCACGGAGGGGTTAATGCTGCGTGATGTCATCCCAGGGACACAGAGGCGATTAACCCCTGAGCAAAAAAGGCCGCCCGCTCCGGCCCCCCAGAGAGGCCAGCGGGGCAGAAAAGGCCGACTGCTCCGGCCCCCCCAGAGAGGCCGGCGGGGCAGAAAAGGCCGCCCGCTGCGGCCCCCCAGAGAGAAGCCGGCGATGCAGAAAAGGCCGCCTGCTATAGCCCCCCAGAGAGGCCGGCGAGGCAGAAAAGGCCGCTCGCTCCGGTCCCTTCAGAGAGAGGCCGGCAGGGCACAAAAAGCTGCTCACTCCGGCCCCCCAGAGAGAGGCCGGCGGGGCAGAGAAGGCCGCCCGCTCCGGTCCCCCAGAGAGAAGCCAGCGAGGCAAAAAAGGCCGCCCGCTCCGGCCCCCCAGAGAGAAGCCGGCGAGGCAGAAAAGGCCGCCTGCTCCGGCCCCCCAGAGAGGCCGGCGAGGCAGAAAAGGCTGCCCGCTCCGGCCCTCCAGAGAGAGGCCGGCAGGGCAGAAAAGGCCGCTCGCTCCGGTCCCTTCAGAGAGAGGCCGGCAGGGCACAAAAAGCTGCTCACTCCGGCCCCCCAGAGAGAGGCCGGCGGGGCAGAGAAGGCCGCCCGCTCCGGTCCCCCAGAGAGAAGCCAGCGAGGCAAAAAAGGCCGCCCGCTCCGGCCCCCCAGAGAGAAGCCGGCGAGGCAGAAAAGGCCGCCTGCTCCGGCCCCCCAGAGAGGCCGGCGAGGCAGAAAAGGCTGCCCGCTCCGGCCCTCCAGAGAGAGGCCGGCAGGGCAGAAAAGGCCGCTCGCTCCGGTCCCTTCAGAGAGAGGCCGGCAGGGCACAAAAAGCTGCTCACTCCGGCCCCCCAGAGAGAGGCCGGCGGGGCAGAGAAGGCCGCCCGCTCCAGTCCCCCAGAGAGAAGCCAGCGAGGCAAAAAAGGCCGCCCGCTCCGGCCCCCCAGAGAGAAGCCGGCGAGGCAGAAAAGGCCGCCCGCTCCGGCCCTCCAGAGAGAGGCCGGCAGGGCAGAAAAGGCCGCTCGCTCCGGTCCCTTCAGAGAGAGGCCGGCAGGGCACAAAAAGCTGCTCACTCCGGCCCCCCAGAGAGAGGCAGGCGGGGCAGAGAAGGCCGCCCGCTCCGGCCCCCAGAGAGAAGCCGGCGAGGCAGAAAAGGCCGCCTGCTCCGGCCCCCCAGAGAGGCCGGCGAGGCAGAAAAGGCTGCCCGCTCCGGCCCTCCAGAGAGAGGCCGGCAGGGCAGAAAAGGCCGCTCGCTCCGGTCCCTTCAGAGAGAGGCCGGCAGGGCACAAAAAGCTGCTCACTCCGGCCCCCCAGAGAGAGGCAGGCGGGGCAGAGAAGGCCGCCCGCTCCGGCCCCCCAGAGAGAAGCCGGCGAGGCAGAAAAGGCCGCCCGCTCCGGCCCCCCAGAAAGAAGCCGGAGGGGCAGAAAATGCCGCCCGCTCCGGCCCCCCAGAGAAAGGCCGGCGGGGCAGAGAAGGCCGCCCGCTCCGGCCCCCCAGAGAGAAGCCGGCGAGGCAGAAAAGGCCGCCCGCTCCGGCCCCCAGAGAAAAGAGATTGAGAGTCTGGCAGGGCAGAAAATGCTGCCTGCTCCGGCCCCCCAGAGAAAGGCCGGCGGGGCAGAGAAGGCCGCCCGCTCCGGCCCCCAGAGAGAAGCCGGCGAGGCAGAAAAGGCCGCCCGCTCCGGCCCCCAGAGAAAAGAGATTGAGAGTCTGGCAGGGCAGAAAATGCCGCCTGCTCCGGCCCCCCAGAGAAAGGCCGGCGGGGCAGAGAAGGCCGCCCGCTCCGGCCCCCAGAGAGAAGCCGGCGAGGCAGAAAAGGCCGCCCGCTCCGGCCCCCAGAGAAAAGAGATTGAGAGTCTGGCAGGGCAGAAAATGCTGCCTGCTCTGGCCCCCCAGAGAGGAGAGCGTGAATGAGAGGCCGGCAGGGGCAGAAATGGCCGCCCACTCCGACCTCCCAGAGAGGCCGGGGCCATGAGTATCTGAAACCGTTTTTAGCCCACTCAACCTGAAATCTTCAGTCACCCAGGGGTAAATGGTCGGCCTGGCATCTGCCCGCAGATCGGCCCTTATTTAACCCCTGCACACCCAGAAGCAGGCAGGTGAGGGAGAGGAGGGTCAGCGGCGGCACTGGCAGCAGGTGAGCGTCAGACGGCAGCTGCGGGGGCCGCGGATCCCCCGGGCCTGTCTGGGGCTGGAGGAAGCGGCCACCTCTGGAACACTTCACTCTCTCCTCATCTCCCCCCACGGGACAATAATCCGCCCCCCACTCTCCTCCTTCCTGAGCCCCCGGATCACTTTACAAGAGCGGCCGCCTCCCCCACTGCAGGTGACGCTTTAACCCCCTGAATGCCAGAGGAAAACAGCCCCGATATTAACCCTTCACATCATGAGACATTAGACAGTCACGGCTGAGGTGGCGTCACTGTGGGGCCCTGTCCTCTGTTTGTGGCCCCCGGTCAGGAAGTTTGGTGTGCGACACAATGTGAGCTGATGTAGGCGGGGCTAGATGAGGGGGCGGGGCCTCGTACATCAGCAAGAAAATTCCACAGATAGAAAACGGCGCAAAAGCCTCTGCAACCTGTGAAAAAGCCGCCTTCACCTGCGCCGAGGCCTCACCGCTCAGGAGCTCCGCCGCCTGTATCCGAAGGCTGAAGTCCGGTCCAATGCCGCTCACAGCAGAGGGTTTGTTACAATGTGTCCAGCCTATCCTCTGACTGACACTACACAGGCGGCCGTGTCACGAGGGGCCACCCTCGGCCAGGGCGGCCGTGTCACGAGGGGCCACCCTCAGCCAGGGCGGCCGTGTGACGAGGAGCCACCCTCCGCCAGGGCGGCCGTGTCACGAGGAGCCACCCTCCGCCAGGGCGGCCGTGTGACGAGGGGCCACCCTCCCCCAGGGCGGCCGTGTGACGAGGGGCCACCTCCGCCAGGGCGGCCGTGTGACGAGGGGCCACCCGCCAGGGCGGCCGTGTGACGAGGGCCACCCTCCCCCAGGGCGGCCGTGTGACGAGGAGCCACCCTCCGCCAGGGGACCGTGTGACGAGGAGCCACCCTCCGCCAGTGTGGCCGTGTGACGAGGGCACCCTCCGCCAGGGCGCCGTGTGACGAGAGCACCCTCCGCCAGTGTGGCCGTGTGACGAGGGGCCACCCTCCGCCCCAGGCTCTGCAGAGGTAAAACGAGGGGTCCGGTCCTTTTAATAGGGTAGGTGAGGACCACAAGGGATAAATAATAGCAGCTGTCAGTATTACGGGGGCGCCTAACCACAGGTAGCAGCGACCATGTACTCCTCGTGGCTGACCCCATCCCTGACTAGTCATAAGAAAGTGTCCATACACTGACAGCAAGCAGAGATCTGAGTCCATTCCAGCAATGCAGACCCCCCATGGTTCAGAGTTTGGCATCGCTCCATATGTGAAGTGATCTGTCACCCAGAGGGCGACAGCGAGTATTGGGGTGGGGGCTAAGACTCCGTACCCGCAGACCCCCATCTGGATGCAGTACCTTCTCCTCCCCTGCAGGTGGCGCCGCACACCATCATTAGGTCCTGGCACTTATGACCAGAGCTGACAGGGGCAGGACCCCAGACAGTGATCAGTCCTCGCCGGCAGCCTTGGGGTTAATGTGCTGGTCCGGCTCATGTGCCGTCTGCCCAGAATTCAGTCCAGTTTTATTAGAAGCTGCAGGGACGGGGCGAGGGGCTGCCAAGTGCTGGAAAGGAGGGGGAACCTCACAAGGAGCAGCTACCGAACTCCTCCGCCCCCCTCCAGGGTCACACTCCGCGCCAGCAGCCGGGGGGCTCATTCATTACCTGAGCAGCTGGAAAAGACATTGTGCTCCCCGCCGAAAACTTCCTAACCAAGGAGCGGGGGAGGGGATCCTACAGAGGCAGAGGAGCCAGGGAGAAGGAAAGCGGGGACCTAAGGATCGAGGGGGGATCCTACAGAGGGCAGCGGAGCCAGGGAGAAGGAAAGCGGGGGATCCAAAGATAGAGGGGGGATCCTACAGAGGGCAGCAGAGCCAGGGAGAAGGAAAGCGGGCGACCCAAAGATAGAGGGAGGATCCTACAGAGGGCAGCGGAGCCAGGGCGACGGAAAGCGGGGGACCCAAAGATAGAGGGGGGATCCTACAGAGGGCAGCGGAGCCAGGGAGAAGGAAAGCGGGGACCCAAAGATAGAGGCGGGATCCTACAGAGGGCAGCGGAGCCATGGCGACAGAAAGCGGGGGACTCAAAGCTAGAGGGGGGATCCTACAAGGCAGGAGCAGGAAAAGGAAGCGGGGCCAAATAGGGGGACTACAAGGCACGAGCAGGAAAAGGAAGCGGGGACCCAAAGATAGAGGGGGATCCTACAGAGGCCAGCGGAGCCAGGGAAAAGGAAAGCGGGGGACCCAAAGATAGAGGGGGGATCCTACAGAGGCCAGCGGAGCCAGGGAAAAGGAAAGCGGGGGACCCAAAGATAGAGGGGGGATCCTACAGAGGCAGAGAAGCCAGGGCGACGGAAAGCGAGGGACCCAAAGATCGAGGGGGATCCTACAGAGGCCATCGAGCAGGCGACGGAAATGAGGGCCAGACGGGGGATCCACAAGGCGCGGAGCCATGCACAAAGGGGACCAAGATCGAGGGGGATCCTACAGAGGCCAGCGAAGCCAGGGCGACGGAAAGTGAGGGGCCCAAAGATCGAGGGGGGATCCTACAGAGGCCAGCGGAGCCAGGGAAAAGGAAAGCGGGGGACCCAAAGATAGAGGGGGGATCCTACAGAGGGCAGAGAAGCCAGGGCGGACGGAAAGCGAGGGACCCAAAGATCGAGGGGGATCCTACAGAGGCCATCGAAGCCAGGGCGACGGAAAGTGAGGGGCCCAAAGATCGAGGGGGGATCCTACAGAGGGCAGCGGAGCCAGGGCGACGGAAAACGGGGGACCCAAAGATCGAGGGGGATCCTACAGAGGCCAGCGAAGCCAGGGCGACGGAAAGTGAGGGGCCCAAAGAGGGCAGCGGAGCCAGGGAGCAGGAAAGCGGGGGACCCAAAGCTAGAGGGGGGTTCCTACAGAGGGCAGTGGAGCCAGGGAGAAAGAAAGCGGGGGACCCAAAGATCGAGGGGGGGTCCTACAGAGGCCAGCGAAGCCAGTGCGACGGAAAGCGGGGGACCCAAAGATAGAGGGGTGGATCCTACACAGGCAGAGGAGCCAGGGAGAAAGAAAGCGGGGGACCCAAAGATCGAGGGGGATCCTACAGAGGGCAGTGGAGCCAGGGCGACAGAAAGGGGGGACCCAAAGATAGAGGGGGGATACTACAGAGGCCAGCGGAGCCAGGGCGACGGAAAGCGGGAGACCAAAAGATCGAGGGGGGATCCTACAGAGGGCAGCGGAGCCAGGGAGAAGGAAAGCGGGGGACCCAAAGATCGAGGGGGGGATCCTACAGAGGCCAGCGTAGCCAGGGCGACGGAAAGCGGGGGACCCAAGGATCGAGAGGGGATCCTACACAGGCAGAGGAGCCAGGGAGCAGGAAAGCGGGGGACCCAAAGATCAAGGGGTGGATCCTACACAGGCAGAGGAGCCAGGGAGAAGGAAAGCGGGGGACCCAAAGATCGAGGGGTGGATCCTACAGAGGGCAGCGGAGCCAGGGAGAAGGAAAGCAGGGGACCCAAAGATCGAGGGTGGATCCTACAGAGGCCAGCGGAGCCAGGGCGACGGAAAGCGGGGGACCCAAAGATCGAGGGGGGATCCTACAGAGGGCAGCGGAGCCAGGGCGACAATAAGGTGGGGATGTAAACACAGAGGGAAAGGGCAAACCCAAAGATAGGGGAGGAGAAGGAAAGATGGAAGTGGGGAGGGGAGACCCAAATAGTGCCCACAGATTGGGGCTCCTTTACCCCTCACCTGAGAGAGGGAGAGTGGGGACCCGCAGAGTGACCAGACACTGACCTTTACCTGGAGTCAGTCCAGTAGTGCCGAGCAGAGCACTGCGGTTTGCCTGCAGGAGCAGAGTGACGGCATTGTCACCAGATAATCAGTGTCACATGGGCGGATTATGCTCTTCTCTCCAGCATGTCCACACCTCCACCATACTGGGGACTCTCCTCGACTCCTCGCTGACTCCTCGCAGCATCTTACCTCTTCATCTGAGGTAGTCCTGCTGGTCTCATCCTATCCTCGGTCTCTGGATCCAGCCTCATTCATGTGGAACCTAAAAGAGGGAAGACGCGAGGATAGATCAAGAAAGAGTGCCCCCGATCCTGAGTCCCTACATACCCAACATCATCACATGACAGGGGAGCATGAAGGCATCAATCCACTAGAAAGCCGTGTACATGGAGACGGGCGCATCCTAATGGTGCATCTAGGGAAGTCAGGAGCCCCTCACTATATGGGCTCTAGGGGGAATGATCACGAGGCCACACTAATATGGCGCATCTAGGGGGAATGATCAGCGGAGGCCCATCACTAATATGGTGCATCTAGGGGAATGATCAGCGGAGGCCATCACTATATGGTGCATCTAGGGGATGTCAGTCAGCGGCTGTGCCCATCACATAATATGGTGCATCTAGGGGGAATGATCAGAGGCAGCCCCATCACTAATCATGGGCATCTAGGGGAATGATCAGGGCGCCCCACACTAAATGGTGCATCTAGGGGGAATGATCAGCGGAGGCCATCACTAATATGGTGCATCTAGGGGAATGATCAGCGGCGCCCCATCACTAATCATGGTGCATCTAGGGGGAATGATCAGGCGGGCCCATCACTAACATGGTGCATCTAGGGGGAATGATCAGCGGCGGCCCCATACTAATATGGTATTGGGGGAATGATCAAGCCCCATCACTAATATGGTGCATCTAGGGGAATGATCAGCGGAGGCCCATCACTAAATGGTGCATCTAGGGGAATGATCAGCGGAGGCCCCATCACTAATATGGTGCATCTAGGGGAATGATCAGCGGCGGCCCATCACTAATATGGTGCATCTAGGGGGAATGATCAGCGGCGGTCCCATCACTAATATGGTGCATCTAGGGGGAATGATCAGCGGCAGGCCCATCACTAATATGGTGCATCTAGGGGAATGATCAGAGGCAGCCCCATCACTAATATGGTGCATCTAGGGGGAATGATCAGCGGGGCCCATCACTAATATGGTGCATCTAGGGGAATGATCAGGGCGGTCCCATCACTAATATGGTGCATCTAGGGGGAATGATCAGAGGCGGCCCATCACTAATATGGTGCATCTAGGGGGAATGATCAGCGGCGGCTCATCACTAACATGGTGCATCTAGGGGGAATGATCAGAGGCAGCCCCATCACTAATATGGGCATCTAGGGGAATGATCAGGGCGGCCATCACTATATGGTGCATCTAGGGGGAATGATCAGGGCGGACCATCACTAATGGTGCATCTAGGGGGAATGATCAGAGGCAGCGCCCACACTAATATGGTGCATCTAGGGGGAATGATCAGAGGAGGCCCCAAATCACTAATATGGGCATCTAGGGGGAATGATCAGAGGCGGGCCATCACAATAGTGCATCTAGGGGAATGATCAGGGGGCTCCATCACTATAGTGCATCTAGGGGAATGATCAGAGGCGCCCATCACTAATATGGTGCATCTAGGGGGAATGATCAGAGGCGGCCCACACTAATATGGTGCATCTAGGGGGATTGATCAAGGCGGCCACCATCACTAATATGGTGCATCTAGGGGGAATGATCAAGCGGTGCCCATCACAATGGCATCTAGGGATTCAGCGGGCTCCATCTAATATGGATCTAGGGGAATGATCAGCTCGGCTGGCCATCACTATATGTGCATCTGGGGAAGATCAGGGGCCCATCACTAAATGGGCATCTAGGGGAATGATCAGGGCAGCCCATCACTAATATGGTGCATCTAGGGGAATGATCAGAGGCGGCCCATCACTAATATGGTGCATCTAGGGGGAATGATCAGAGGCGGCCCCATCACTAATATGGTGCATCTAGGGGGAATGATCAGGGCGGCCATCACTAATATGGTGCATCTAGGGGAATGATCAGGGCAGCCCCATCACTAATATGGTGCATCTAGGGGAATGATCAGAGGCGCCCATCACTATATGGTGCATCTAGGGGGAATGATCAGAGGCGGCCCATCACTAACATGGTGCATCTAGGGGGAATGATCAGCGGAGCCCATCACTAATATGTGCATCTAGGGGGAATGATCAGAGGCAGCCCCATCACTAATATGGTGCATCTAGGGGGAATGATCAGAGGCGCCCATCACTAATATGGTGCATCTAGGGGGAATGATCAGAGGCAGCCCCATCACTAATATGGTGCATCTAGGGGAATGATCAGAGGCAGCCCCATCACTAATATGGTGCATCTAGGGGGAATGATCAGGGGCCCATCACTAATATGGTGCATCTAGGGGAATGATCAGAGGCGGCCCATCACTAATATGGTGCATCTAGGGGGAATGATCAGAGGCAGCCCATCACTAATATGGTGCATCTAGGGGGAATGATCAGAGGCGGCCCACACTAATATGGTGCATCTAGGGGGATGATCAGGGGCCCATCACTAATATGGGCATCTAGGGGAATGTCAGAGGCAGGCCCCATCACTAATATGGTGCATCTAGGGGGAATGATCAGGGCAGCCCATCACTAATATGGTGCATCTAGGGGGAATGATCGAGCGGGCCATCACTATATGGGCATCTAGGGGAATGATCAGAGGCGCCCATCATATATGGCGCATCTAGGAGGAATGATCAGAGGCGGCCCATCACTAAATGGTGCATCTAGGGGAATGATCACGGCGGTCCATCACTAATATGGTGCATCTAGGGGAATGATCAGCGAGCGGCCCATCACTAATATGGCGCATCTAGGGGGAATGATCAGGGCGGTCTCATCACTATATGGGCATCTAGGGGGAATGATCAGGGCGGCCCCATCACTAATATGGTGCATCTAGGGGGAATGATCAGAGGCGGCCCCATCACTAATATGGGCATCTAGGGGGAATGATCAGAGGCGGCCCATCCAATATGGTGCATCTAGGGGGAATGATCAGAGGGCCCATCACTAACATGGTGCATCTAGGGGGAATGATCAAGGCGGCCCATCACTATATGGTGCATCTAGGGGGAATGATCAGCGAGGGCCATCACTAATATGGGCATCTAGGGGAATGATCAGGCGCCATCACTAAATGGGCATCTAGGGGGAATGATCAGGGCGGCCCATCACTAATATGGTGCATCTAGGGGGAATGATCAGAGGCGCCCATCACTAATATGGTGCATCTAGGGGGAATGATCAGAGGCAGCCCATCACTAACATGGTGCATCTAGGGGGAATGATCAGGCAGCCCATACTAAATGGTGCATCTAGGGGAATGATCAGAGGCCCTCACTATATGGTGCATAGGGGAATGATCAGGGCGCCATCACTATATGGTGCATCTAGGGGGAATGATCAGGGCGCCCATCACTAATATGGTGCATCTAGGGGGAATGATCAGAGGCGGCCCCATCACTAATATGGTGCATCTAGGGGGAATGATCAGAGGCAGGCCCCATCACTAATATGGTGCATCTAGGGGGAATGATCAGGCGCCCCATACTAATATGGTGCATCTAGGGGAATGATCAGAGCGCATCACTAATATGGTGCATCTAGGGGGAATGATCAGAGGGGCCCCATCACTAATATGGTGCATCTAGGGGGAATGATCAGAGGCGCCCATCACTAATGGTGCATCTAGGGGGAATGATCAGGGCAGCCCATCACTAATATGGTGCATCTAGGGGGAAGAATCGAGCATCAGGGCAGGGAATGCACCCCATCACTAATATGGTGCATCTAGGGGGAATGATCAGAGGCAGCCCATCACTAATATGGTGCATCTAGGGGGAATGATCAGAGGCAGCCCATCACTAATATGGTGCATCTAGGGGGAATGATCAGAGGCAGCCCCATCACTAATATGGTGCATCTAGGGGGAATGATCAGAGGCAGCCCCATCACTAATATGGTGCATCTAGGGGGAATGATCAGAGGCGGCCCCATCACTAACATGGTGCATCTAGGGGGAATGATCAGAGGCAGCCCCATCACTAATATGGTGCATCTAGGGGGAATGATCAGAGGCGGCCCCATCACTAATATGGTGCATCTAGGGGGAATGATCAGAGGCAGCCCCATCACTAACATGGTGCATCTAGGGGGAATGATCAGCGGCAGGCCCCATCACTATATGGTGCATCTAGGGGAATGATCAGCGGAGGCCCCATCACTAAATGGTGCATCTAGGGGGAATGATCAGAGGAGGCCCCATCACTAATATGGGCATCTAGGGGGAATGATCAGAGGAGCCCCATCACTAACATGGCGCATCTAGGGGGAATGATCAGCGGCCCCATCACTAATATGGTGCATCTAGGGGGAATGATCAGCGAGGCCCCATCACTAATATGGCCATCTAGGGGGAATGATCAGAGGCGGTCCCATCACTAACATGGTGCATCTAGGGGGAATGATCAGCGGCAGCCCCATCACTAACAGGGGGCTTTGGGGGGGAATGATCAGGGGAAAACCCCCAATAAAGGTGCATTAGGGGGAATGCCCCAGCGGGGTCCCCACTAACATGGTGCTTTAGGGAAAGACCCGCGGGGCCCCCCCATAACTGGGCTTAGGGGGAAGGGTCAGGGCCCGGGCCCATATAATTGGGCATTGGGGAATGATCAGGGGGCCCCCCCAATCACAAAATGGTGATTAGGGGGAATGCCCGGGACCCCCCAACACTAAAAATGGTGTCTAGGGGAAAATGTCAGAGGACCCGTCCAAAATTTTGGCGCCCTGGGGGAATGATAGGGCACCCCCACCCCAAAATATGGGCTTTTTGGGGGATGTCCCCGGGCAGCCCCATCATAAATGGGATCTGGGGGAAAACCCCCGGGGGGTCCATCAAACTTTTTTTTGCATTTGGGGGAATGATCAGCGGGGCCCCCCTTTCCCCCCTAACGGGCCCCTCTAGGGGGAATGATCGCGGCCCCCACCCAAAAAAGGGGCCATTGGGGGGAATGCCCCAGGGCCCCGGCCCCCACCCCAAATGGGATCTGGGGAATGACCCGGGGAAGGCCCCAAAACAAATTGGTGTTTTGGGGGGGAAAAAAAATGCCCGAGGCACCCCCATCCAAAAGGGTGCATCTGGGGGAAGATCAGCGGCGGCCATTTTTTAGTTGGTGCATCTGGGGGGGATCAGAGGCACCCCCATCAAAAATTGGTGTTTTGGGGAATGATCAGAGGGGGGCCCATCAAAATGGCCCCATTAGGGGAAAATGTCAGCGGGGGGTCCCCCCACAAACGGGGCCCCATTTGGGGGAATGCCAGGGCCCCCCCCCCCCTTTAACAGGGGGGCCCTCTGGGGAATGAGGGCCCGGGCCCCCCAAAAATAACATGGCCCCCGGGGGGGAATGATCAGCGGCCCCCCCTCACCCCCTGGTGCATTAGGGGGGAATGTGAGGCACCCCCTCACAAATTTTTGGGATTGGGGGGAATGACCGGGCGGCGGCTAAAACCCACAAATTGGGCTTGGGGGGCCCCCCCGGGGCGGCCCCTTCAAAATTGGGGTTAGGAGGAATGATCCCCGGCGGCCCCCCCAAATATGGGCGGGGGGAATGATAGGGCCCCCCCCTACTTTTTGGTGATTGGGGGAAGATGGGGGGGAAAAGGCCCCCCCAACCCCAAAAAGGGGGCCCTTGGGGGGGAAAGATCAGCGGGGCCCCCTTATTATAGGTTTTGCTTTTTAGGGGTAATTTTTCGGGGACCCCCCCATCGTTTTTGGGGCGCTTTTGGGGGAAATGAACCGGGGCCCCCCCCTTTACTTTTTGGTGCATCTGGGGGAATGATAGGGGGCCCCCCCTCGTAATATGGTAAAACTAGGGGGTGATCGGGCGCCCACCCCCCCCCCAGGGTTTTGGGGAAAATGCCCCAGAGGCCCAGCCCCCCACTAATATGGCCCCATCTGGGGGAAAATGATCCCCCGGGGCCCCCCAAAAATATGGCGATTGGGGGAAAATCCCCCCAGGGGGGGGCCCCCTCAAAAACAGGTATCTAGGGGAATGTTCAGGGAAAAGGCCCCCTTACTTTGGGGTGCTTCTGGGGGAATCCGGGAGCCCCATTTAAAGGGGCCCATCGGGGGAATGTGGGAAAGGCCCCTCCTAACTTGGTGCATCTGGGGGAAGATCAGGGGGCCCCCCATTATAATGGTGCATTAGGGGGAATGTCAGAGGCCCCCCCATTATGTATGGTGATTGGGGGAAAGGGATAGCGGAGGTCCCATCTTTTAATAGGCGTTTCTGGGGGAAAATGTCAGCGGGGCCCCATCAAAATGGTGATGGGGGGAAATGATCCCCCGGCCCCGGCCCCCATCACAACCCCTGGGCATCTGGGGGAATGATCGGGGGAAGGCCCCCCCAAATAGGGTTTGCATCTGGGGGGAATGATCAGAGGCAGCCCCATCACTAACAAGAATCATAGAATGGTAGAGTTGGAAGGGACCCCTGGGTCTCTGGTCCCAACCCCCCTCTCAAGAGGTTCCTAATTCATCCCAGACAGATGTCTATCCAGCCTTTTGTTTGAAGACTTCCATTGAAGGAGAACCCCCCCCTCTTGTGGCACTGTTCCACTCATTGAACCCTAACTGTCAAAAAGTTTTTTCAATATCTAATCTTGTTTTCTTCCCTTTCCCCAGTTTCATCCCATTGTTTTAGCCCTTTCCTTGCCCCCAAAGAGTAAAGATGTCCCCCCTCAATGTGCGCCCTCCATAATTTGTGGACAGCTTTTTAAGTCCCCTCTCCGTCTTCTTTTTTTGCAGAAACATTCCCAAATCCTCCCAACCCCTCATGGCCTGGTTTGCAACCGGTCTCTTTTGGGGTGCTCTTTTGAACCTTGCTCCCAGTTTGTTGATGTCTTTTTTAAAATGTGGTGCCCAAAATGGACCAGTATTCCATTTGAGGTCTCCCCCCAAAGAGGGAGTAGAGGGCAAAAGCCCCTCAGGTCTAGACGTATGTTTTTTGTACATCCTAGAATTGCCATTTGCCTTTTTGGCTGTGCTCACACTGTTGCTATTTTAAGTCTGTTACCCAATTAGATACCCAAGTCTTTTTAATGTGCTGTTCTTAAACCATTTCCCCCATTTGTATATGCTTTTTTCCCTTTTTATTGCCCAGATGTAGTACTTTGATTTTTCCCTGTTAAAATCCATTCTGTTAGTTGCTGCCCCATGCTCAGTTTTTGTAATTTTTGAATCCTTCTCTTCTTTCTAGAAATTTGCTCCCCTCCTAGCTTTTGTGTATCAGCAAATTTGTCAGTTTCCCTCAATTCCTTATCTTCATTGATAAAGATGTTGACCCAAAACCGGGCCCCAAACCAGAGCCCCTTTTGGTCCCCCTTGAGCCCATTTTCCAATGGATGTGCAGCCATTTACACCACTCTTTGGGTCCGATACTAAGCCAGTTATGAATCCACCTAACAGTTGCCTTGTCCACCATATTAGTCATTTTTTAATAAGGTTTGGTGTGAGAAACCCTTTTTCAAATGCTTTGCTGAAGTCAGTTACTATATCTACAGCTTTCCCTGATCCACCAGGTCAGGGTTCTGTCATAGAAGGAAAATTTAAATTAGTTCGACATGATTATTAGTTACAAACCCCCCCCTGTTGTTTAATCCTTCTTGGTGCATTAGGGGGAAAGAACAGGGAGGCCCATTACTAAATTGGTCTTAGGGGGAATGGGTAGAGGAGCCCCATTACTAGTATGGTGCTCTAGGGGGAATTGATCAGCGGAGGCCCCATCCCTAACTGGTGCATCAGGGGAATGATTCGGGGCGGGCCCCATTACTAATATGGTGATTAGGGGAAGCAGAGGGGCCCCCTTCTAGTATGGTCCCACCTAGGGGAATATCAGCGGGGTCCCTACTAATATGGCCTCTGGGGGAATGGGTGCGGCGGGCCCCCTCAAATATAGGCTTTGGGGGAATGTCAGCGGGGCACCTCCACAAGGTGCATCTAGGGGGGGAAAGATCAGCGGCGGTCCCATCATGTTCCTCCCGCTGTCTTCACTGACAGTCAGCGCACTTGTCATGTTCCTCCGGGTTACGTCCTGCAGCTTCACGCGCATTTTTCACTTTCCTCCGCTATCGCCACTGACAGCTTCAGACGCACTTGTCACTGTTCCTCCGCTCATCGCTCACTGACAGTTTCCCCGACCACTTGTCATGTTCCTCCGTAAACCGCTCACTAAACGTCATCAGCGCACTTGTCCTGGTCCCCGTTCATCGCTGATGACAGCTCTGTGACGCACTTGCCCCACGGTCCTCCTTTTCAGGCCCCCTTGCCCCGCTCTCGTAGACGCACTGTCACTGGTCCTCCGTTCATCGCTCACTGCTGCTTCGTCAGAGGGCCCTTGTCACGGGTCCTCCGCCTCCCCCCGGACCTCTCGACGCACTTGTCACTGTTTCTCCGCTCGTCATCCTGACAGCCCCAGACGCACTTGTCACGGGTTCCCTGTTATCGTCAAGCCCGCTTCAGACGCATGGTCACGGGTTCCTCCCGCTCTCGACAGCTCAGCACACTTGTCATTGTTCCTCCGCTCATCGCTCACTGACAGCTCATCCCGCCGACTTGTCACTGTTCCTCCGCTATCGCTCATGAAAGCTCGACGCACTGTCACTTTTCCCTCCCTATCGCTCAGGGACAGCTCGAGCCACTGGTCACTGTTCCTCCGCCCCCATCGTCACTGAATGCCCCGCCGCACTTGTCACTGTTCCTCCGCTCATCGTCACTGCCCGCTCAGACGCACTTTTTCACTGTTTCCTCCGCTCATCGCTCACTGACAGTTTCTCTCAGACGCACTTGTCCCTTTTTCCGCTCTTCCTCACTGAAGTCATCAGACCACTTTTCACTATTCCCCCGTCATGACAGCTCAGACACACTTGTCATGTTCCCCCGGGCTCTCGCCCTGACAGCTATCGACGCACTTGTCACTGTTCCTCCGCCTCGCTCCTGCCCGCCCCCAGAGCACTTGTCACTGTTTCCTCCGCCTTCGCCCCACTGACAGCTCAGACGCACTGGTCACTGTTCCTGCTCATCGCTCACTGATGCTCGACGCCTTGTCATGTTCCTCCGTCATCCCCTCACTGACAGCTTCATCGACGCCTTGTCACTGTTCCTCCGCTCATCGCTCACGACAGTTCGAGGCACTTGTCCTGTTCCTCCGCTCTCGACAGCTCTCCGACGCATTGTCACTGTTCCCCGTCATCGCCCCACTGCCCGCCATCAGCGCCTTGTCACAAATTCCTCCGTCATCGACGTCAGACGCATTGTCACGGGGGTTCCTCCCCCAAACCCGCTCCTGACGCTCAGACGAAATGGTCATGTTCCCCGCTCTCGACAGCTCAGCCACACTTTTTCACTGTTCCTCCGCTCATCGCTCACTGACAGTCATCAGACGCACTTGTCACTGGTCCCCCGTTATCGCGGGAACTGACTGCTCCGTCAGACGATTGCCACGGTCCCCGTTCATGCCACTGCTGCTCTCGTCAGACGACTTGTCATGTTTCCCCATCATCGGCTGAACGGACACTCTCGTCAGACCCACTTTTTTCACTGTTCCCCGCTCATGGGGCTCACTGACAGCTTCAACCCGACCAATTTTTCACTGTTCCTCCGCTCCCGACAACTCAGACACCCTTGTCACTGTTCCTCCGCCTTCGTACTGCCCCGCTCAGACCACTGGTCACCGTTGCTCCGCCCTCGACAGCTCGACCCACTTTCACGTTCCTCCGCTCTCCCCTCCTGACTGCCCCAGACGCCTTGTCACTGTCCTCCGTCACGACAGCTAAAGAACACTTGTAAACTTTTTCCTCCCTCATCGTCACTGATGTCAGATGATTGAAACTGTTCCTCCCGCTCATCGCTGAAGCTCATCAGACGCACTTGTCCTTTCCCCGCTCTCGCCCCCGCTCGACGACTTGGTCACTGTTCCCCGCCTTCGCTCACTGACGTTAGACGCACGGTCCTGTTCCTCCGTTTATCGTCACTGCCCAGCCAGGACGAAAAGTCATTTTTCCTCCGCCATCGCTCACTCAGCTCTAGCGCACTTGTCACTGTTTCCTCCGCTCATGCTCCCTGCCCGCTCTCAGAGCCCTTGTCCAGGGTTCCTCCGCTATCGCTCACGCCCGCTCCAGACCATTGTCCACTGTTCCTGTCATCGCTAAATGACAGTCATCAGACGCACTTGTCACTTTCCTCCGCTATCGACAGTCAGCCGCATTGTCCTGTTCCTCCCGCCTATCGCTCATGACAGCCCCAGACGACGGGTTTACTGTTTCCGCTAGACAGCTCAGACACATTTTTCCTGTTTTCCGCCCCCTCGCTCCCCTGACAGCCCCCCCGGGAGCACTTGTCCCTGTTTCCTCCGCTCATCGCTCCCTGACAGCTTCATCGGCGCACTTGTCACTTCCTCCGCTCATCGCTCCCTGACAGCTCGACGCACTGGTCACTTTTTCCTCCGTCTGTCAGCCAACACATTGCACTGTTCCTCCGCCTATGCTCACGGGGACGCTCAGAACGCCTGGCCCCCCTGTTTTCCCCGTCATCGCCAGCTCGACACACTTGTCACTGTTCCTCCGCTTATCGCTCAGGGATGCTCGCGCATAACCCACGTTCCTCCGCTCATGAAGCTCAGAAAACATTGTCATGTTCCCCCCGCCCCTCGCTCACGACTGCTCAGTTTTGACTTGCCCCACTGTTCCTTCCGCTCATCGACAGCTCAGACACACTTGTCACTGTTCCTCCGTTCTCGTTCACTGATGCTCATTTGCCCTTGGCCCATGTTCCTCCGCTCTCGCCACTGACAGTCTCAGACGCACTTGTCACTGTTCCTCCGCTCATCGAAGCCAGCCACTTGTCACTGTTCCCCGCCTATCGTCCTGACAGTTTTAGCGCACTGGTCACTTTTCCCTCCGCTCATCGCTCACTGACAGTGACGCACTTGCCCACTTTTTCCGCTCTCGCTCAGACAGCTCTCAGAGCATTTGTCACTGTTCCCCCCGCTCTCGCTCACTGCAGCTCTCAGCGCCTTGTCATTTCCTCTCATCGCTCCTGCACTCATCAGACCATGTATATTCCTCCGCTCGACGCTCGACCCCACTTGTCACTGTTCCCCGCCTTCGCTCACTGACGACTCAGCGCACTGGCACTGTTCCTCCGCTCATCGACAGCCAGACACATTGTCCTGTTCCTCCGCCATCGACAGCTCAGACACACTTGTCACTGTTCCTCCGCCATCCTCACTGATGCTAGTGCCTTGTCACTGTTCCCCCCGCCCCTCAACAGCTCAGACGCCTTGTCACTGTTCCTCCGCCTATCGCTCACTGACAGCTCAGACGCCTGGTCACTGTTCCTCCGTCATCGCTCCTAACTGCTCAGCGACTTGTCCTGTTCCTCCCCTCAGAAAGCCTGGTCAGTTCCCCCCGCTACGACGCTCGGCACACTTGTCACTGTTCCTCCGCTCATCGCTCACTGACTGCTCAGACGCACTTGTCACTGTTCCTCCGCTCAGACGCACTTGTCACTGTTCCTCCGCTCATCGCTCACTGACAGCTCTCAGACGCACTTGTCACTGTTCCTCCGCTCATCGCTCACTGACAGAAGAGCAGAGTAACAGTTTTATGAGGCAAATCACCGGGAAAGCTTGTTACTACAATAAACTTTCTCAGCCACTCCTGTCATTGGCTAGCTAGAAGGTAACATCATCAGGATGTGAACCAATCAGGTCTTGAGGTCAGGGGTTACCGCTAGCGTTCTGCACCGGAATCCCTGCACTTGCAGGTATGTGTGGGTCCTGATCTCTACACGACTGCCGACCATAGACAAATGTTGGCGCTGCGCAAAGCCCAGCAAGGATCAATGTTTATTTACCAGGGACAGACATGAAGGGGTTAAAGACCGAGGAGCTGAATCCTCCTAAGATCTGTGGAGATACAGGAGATCAATTCTCCCTGCATGAGTCATCAGTCACTGCAGAAGTTCCTGGCAGAGGGAGGAGCAGCTGGGTCAGGAGGTGGAGGGGAATGATAAATGCAGGGACAAGAGACTTCCTGTTTCTACATGGAGCAGAGAGAGAAGAATTAGGCTATGTTCACACGTTGTGTTTTTGCTGCAGATTTTCAACTGCGTTTTACAGAACCAGCAAAGCCTACGAGAGTTCAGAGATCTCCTGCATGCACTGGTTTATTTCTGCTGACGATGTGGAACACTGCGGCGTCACTTCTCTCAGCATCCATTCACACATAGAACGTGATCAGTGCAAAACACGCGGCCAAACACGCGGGGAGCAGGTTGTGCTCTGATTCTGGTGCAAAAACCTACTACTAGCATAACGTCTTCAAAATGCTTGGCCCCTATAAAATAATAAAGCCTACACTCACCTCCCGTGGCGGCGCTGTTCCCGGGGTCTCGGCACTCGCAGACCTGGGGCTCTCGTGCTGCTGGTGTTACCCTGGCGCCCCGTCAGCACCGGCATCACTGTCACCGCCTTCGGACATATTGAACATGAAAGTCATAAGAATATATAAAGCCGCATCCAGTCCAGGTGAACTTCACCTGGACTGGATGCGGCTTTATATATTCTTATGACTTTTGTGGTTCAAATGGGTCCTTGAACTGGAAGCGTGCATGCCAAATAATCCTGTTGTGCTGTCAGCGGCTCTCAATTTTATATTGAACATGAAGTCCGGGCTCCAGATGATCTCAGACTTCCGCTTCCTGCTCTATTCGGACAGGAGCACGGGAGCCCCGGGGATAGAAAGCACTGACAGTGCAGAAACTGCACTGGCACGGGAGCCCGGGGATAGAAAGCACTGACAGTGCGGAAAAGGCGCTGGCACGGGAGCCTCGGGATAGAAATCACTGACAGTGCAAACGCGCGCACGGAGCCCGGATAGAACACGACATGCAAAACGGCGCTGGCACGGGAGCCCCGGGGATAGAAAGCACTGACAGTGCAGAAACGGCGCTGGCACGGGAGCCGCGGGGATAGAAAGCACTGACAGTGCAGAAACTGCGCTGGCACGGGAGCCCCGGGGATAGAAAGCACTGACAGTGCAGAAACGGCGCTGGCACGGGAGCCTCGGGGATAGAAATCACTGACAGTGCAGAAACGGCGCTGGCACGGGAGCCCCGGGGATAGAAAGCACTGACAGAAAGCACCGACGGCGCTGGCACGGGAGCCCCGGGAAGAGAAAGCACCGACAGTGCAGAAACGGTGCTGGCACAGGAGCCCTGGGGATAGAAAGCACCGACAGTGCAGTAACAGTGCTGGCAGGGGAGCCCCGGGAAGAGAAAGCACCGATAGTGCAGAAACGGCACTGGCAGGGGAGCCCGGGGGAGAGCGAGCACCGACACTGCAGGAACAGCGCTGGCAGGGGAGCCCCGGGGATAGAAAGCACCGACAGTGCAGAAACAGCGCTGGCAGGGGAGCCCCGGGGATAGAAAGCACCGACACTGCAGGAACAGCGCTGGCAGGGGAGCCCCGGGAAGAGAAAGCATCGACAGTGCAGTAACAGCGCTGGCAGGGGAGCCCCGGGGAGAGCGAGCACCGACACTGCAGGAACAGCGCTGGCAGGGGAGCCCCGGGGATAGAAAGCACCGACAGTGCAGAAACAGCGCTGGCAGGGGAGCCCGGGGATAGAAAGCACCGACACTGCAGGAACAGCGCTGGCAGGGGAGCCCCGGGAAGAGAAAGCATCGACAGTGCAGTAACAGCGCTGGCAGGGGAGCCCGGGGATAGAAAGCACCGACAGTGCAGGAACGGCGCTGGCACGGGAGCCCCGGGAAGAGAAAGCACCGACAGTGCAAAAACGGGGCTGGCACAGGAGCCCTGGGGATAGAAAGCACAGACAGTGCAGAAACGGCACTGGCAGGGGAGCCCCAGGGAGAGCGAGCACCGACACTGCAGGAACAGCGCTGGCAGGGGAGCCCCGGGGATAGAAAGCACCGACAGTGCAGAAACAGCGCTGGCAGGGGAGCCCCGGGAAGAGAAAGCACCGACAGTGCAGTAACAGCGCTGGCAGGGGAGCCCCGGGGAGAGAAAGCACCGACAGTGCAGGAACGGCGCTGGCACGGGAGCCCCAGGATAAGCACCGACAGTGCAGAACGGCGCTGGCAGGGAGCCCCGGGAAGAGAAAGCACCGACAGTGCAGAAACAGCGCTGGCAGGGGAGCCCCGGGAGATAAGCACCGACAGTGCAGAAACGCGCTGGCAGGGAGCCCGGGAGAGAAAGCACCGACACTGCAGGAACAGCGCTGGCAGGGGAGCCCCGGGATAGAAAGCACCGACAGTGCAGAAACGGCGCTGGCAGGGAGCCCCGGAGATAGAAAGCACCGACAGTGCGGTAACGGCGCTGGCACGGGAGCCCCGGGATAGAAAGCACCGATAGTGCAGAAACGGCGCTTGCACGGGAGCCCGGGGGTAAAAAACCTGACAGTGCGAACGGCGCTGGCACGGGAGCCCCGGAGATAAAAAACACAGAGAGTGCAAAAACGCGACTGGCACGGGAGCCCCGGAGATAGAAAGCACAGACAGTGCAAAAACGGCGCTGGCACGGGAGCCCCAGGGGTAAAAAACACCGACAGTGCAAAAACAGGGCTGGCACAGGAGCCCCGGAGATAGAAAGCACCGACAGTACAAAACGGCGCTGGCACGGGAGCCCCGGGAAGAGAAAGCACCGACACTGCAGTAACAGCGCTGGCAGGGGAGCCCCGGGGAGAGCGAGCACCAACACTGCAGGAACAGAGCTGGTAGGGGAGCCCCGGGGATAGAAAGCACCGACAGTGCAGAAACAGCGATGGCAGGGGAGCCCCGGGAAGAGAAAGCACCGACAGTGCAGTAACAGCGCTGGCAGGGAAGCCCCGGGAGAGAAAGCACCGACACTGCAGGAACGGTGCTGGCACAGGAGCCCCGGAGATAGAAAGCACCGACAGTGCAGAAACGGCGCTGGCTCGGGAGCTCCGGGAACAGAAAGCACCGTCAGTGCAGGAACGGTGCTGGCAAGGGAGCCCCGGGGAGAGCGAGCACCGACACTGCAGGAACGGCGCTGGCACGGGAGCCCCGGGGAGAGCGAGCACCGACACTGCAAGAACGGCGCTGGCATGGGAGGCGAGTATAGGCCTTGTTATTTTCTACAGACCAGGCGAGGGGTATGAGGAGGGGATATCCTAGTAGGGGACAATTTCTTTCGGGAAGGTGCATAAAGATTTTTGGGGGCCCTAAACTTTAGCAGCATGCACAAGAGACAACAAAAAATACGCAGCAAAACCCTCCTTTTATAAGCAGCTTGTGGATATTATGATAAGATGGGGGTCCGGCAACATGTCCCGACTTACCGCGTCTCCATCCTCCACCACCTCCTCCTCGCTGCTGTCAGTGGCGGAGTCCTCCAGCCCGGAGTTAACTGACTCTCCTCACTGTCACTGAGATCCGACTCATCAGCGTCACTCTGCACTGCGCCCTCCCCGAGCAGCGCCCCCTGCAGGAAGGAGAGGAAGCAAATTATACACGGGGTGGGGAAGGAGGACATTCTCCTCAATACAAGGGGGGGTGGACATTCTCATCAATACAAGGGGAGGACATTCTCCTCAATACAAGGGGGGTGGACATTCTCCCCAGTACAGGGGGGGGAGGACATTCTCCTCAGTACAGGGGGGGGAGGACATTCTCCTCAGTACAGGGGGGGAGGAGGACATTCTCCTCAGTACAGGGGGGAGGAGGACATTCTCCTCAGTACAGGGGGGAGGAGGACATTCTCCTCAGTACAGGGGGGAGGAGGACATTCTCCTCAGTACAGGGGGGAGGAGGACATTCTCCTCAGTACAGGGGGGAGGAGGACATTCTCTCAGTACAGGGGGGAGGAGGACATTCTCCTCAGTACAGGGGGGAGGAGGACATTCTCCTCAGTACAGGGGGGGAGGGACATTTCTCCTCAGTACAGGGGGGAGGAGGACATTCTCCTCAGTACAGGGGGGAGGAGGACATTCTCCTCAGTACAGGGGGGAGGAGGACATTCTCCTCAGTACAGGGGGGAGGAGGACATTCTCCTCAGTACAGGGGGGAGGAGACATTTCCTCAGTACAGGGGGGAGGAGGACATTCTCCTCAGTACAGGGGGGGGGGAGGGGAGACATTCTCCTCAGTACAGGGGGGGAGGAGGACATTTCCTCAGTACAGGGGGGGGGAGGACATTCTCCTCAGTACAGGGGGGAGGAGGACATTCTCCTCAGTACAGGGGGGGGAGGACATTTCCTCAGTACAGGGGGGAGGAGGACATTCTCCTCAGTACAGGGGGGAGGGGACATTCTCCTCAGTACAGGGGGGAGGAGGACATTCTCCTCAGTACAGGGGGGAGGAGGACATTCTCCTCAGTACAGGGGGAGGAGGACATTCTCTCAGTACAGGGGGGAGGAGGACATTCTCCTCAGTACAGGGGGAGGAGGACATTCTCCTCAGTACAGGGGGGAGGAGGACATTCTCCTCAGTACAGGGGGGAGGAGACATTCTCCTCAGTACAGGGGGGAGGAGGACATTCTCCTCAGTACAGGGGGGGAGGAGACATTCTCCTCAGTACAGGGGGGAGGAGGACATTCTCCTCAGTACAGGGGGGAGGAGGACATTCTCCTCAGTACAGGGGGGAGGAGGACATTCTCCTCAGTACAGGGGGGAGGAGGACATTCTCCTCAGTACAGGGGGAGGAGGACATTCTCCTCAGTACAGGGGGGGAGGACATTCTCCTCAGTACAGGGGAGGAGGACATTCTCCTCAGTACAGGGGGGAGAGGACATTCTCCTCAGTACAGGGGGGGAGGACATTCTCCTCAGTAACAGGGGGACCCTACAGGGAGGACTCCCTCAACAGGAGACATTCCCCATACAGGGGGACATTCTCCTCAGTCAGGGAGGACATCTCCTCATACAGGGGGGAGGACATCTCCTCATACAGGGGAGACTCTCCTCATACAGGGAGACATCTCTCCTCATACAGGGGAGACATCTCCTCTACAGGGGAGAATCTCCTCTCAGGGGAGGACATCTCTCAAGGGGGGGGACATCTCCCAGTACAGGGAGGACCCCTAGAAGGGGGATCCCTCAGTACAGGGGGAGAATTCCCCAGTACAGGGGAGGAGACATTCCCTCATCAGGGGGAAATTCCCTCAGACAGGGGGGACATTCTCCCATACAGGGGAGGACTCTCCTCAGTACAGGGGGGAGGACATTCCCTCATACAGGGGGAGGACTCTCCTCAACAGGGGGGAGGAGAATTCTCCCAGTACAGGGGGAGGAGGACATCTCCTCATACAGGGGAGATTCTATAAGGGGAGACATCCCTACAGGGAGGCTCTCTCATACAGGGGAGGATTCCCTCATACAGGGGGACATTCCCTCGAGGGAGGACATCCTCGTAGGGGGGAATCTCCAGTACAGGGGGGGACACCCCAGTACAGGGGAGGAATTCTCCAGTACGGGGGGAGGGGGGAGATTCAGTCAGGGGGGAGGACTCCTCAGTACAGGGGGAGACTCTCCACAGGGGGGACATTCTCTACAGGGAGGACTCTCTAAGGGGGAGGACTTTCTCTCAGGGGGGACTTCTCCAGTACAGGGGGGGAGTATCGCAGTACAGGGGGGAGGAATCCTCAGTACAGGGGGGGCATTCTCCTCAGTACAGGGGGGGGACATTCTCCTCAGTACAGGGGGAGGACATTCTCCTCAGTACAGGGGGGAGGACATTCTCCTCATACAGGGGGAGACATTTCTCATACAGGGGAGGACATCTCAGTACAGGGGGAGGACATTCTCCTCAGTACAGGGGGAGGCATTCTCCTCAGTACAGGGGGGAGGACATTCTCCTCAGTACAGGGGGAGGACATTCTCCCATAAGGGGGAGGAGGACATTCTCCTCAGTACGGGGGAGGATTCCTCAGTCAGGGGGGGAGGATTCCTCATACGGGGGGAGGGAAATTCCACAGGGGGGGATCTCTCGTAAGGGGGGAGGACATCTTCAGGGGGAGGACATTCTCCTAGTAAGGGGGAGGACATTCCTCATACAGGGGGGGAGGGACATTCTCTCAGTACGGGGAGGAGGACATTCCTACAGGGGGAGGGACATCTCATACAGGGGGGGACATTCCTCGACAGGGGAGAGGACTCTCTAGGGGGAGGGACATTCTCTCAGTAGGGGGGCATTTCCAGTACAGGGGGGGACATTCCTCGAGGGAGGGGACATTTCCTCGTAAGGGGGGGAGGACATTCCCTCACAGTACAGGGGGGGGAGGACATTCTCTCAGTAGGGGGAGGGGAATTCTCCTAGTACAGGGGGGAGGGACATTTCCTCAGAGGGGGGAGGACATTCCAGTACAGGGGGAGGAGGACTTCTCCTAGAATTCTCCAGTGGGGGGAGGCATTCCTCATACAGGGGGGGGAGGACATCTCCTCAGTACAGGGGGAGGACATTCTCTCAGTGGGGGGAGGACATTCTCAGTACAGGGGGAGAGGACATTCTCCAGAGGGGGGGGAGGAATTCTCAGTACAGGGGGGAGGACTTCTCCTCAGTACGGGGGGAGGACATTCCCAGTACAGGGGGGAGGACATTCTCCTCAGTCAGGGGGGAGGACATTCTCCTCAGTACAGGGGGGAGGACATTCTCCTCAGTACAGGGGGGGGACATTCTCCTCAGACAGGGGGAGGGGACATCTCCTCATACAGGGGGGAGGACATTCCCTCAAGGGGGGGGAGTTCTCCTCAGTACAGGGGGAGGAGGACATTTCTCCTCAGTACAGGGGGGGGACATTCTCCTCAGTCAGGGGGGAGGAGGACATTCTCCAGGGGGGAGGAGACATTCTCCAGTACGGGGGGTCATCCAGGGGGGAGGAGGACATTTCCTCAGTACAGGGGGGAGGACATTCTCCCTACAGGGGGGGGATTTCCTCGTCAGGGGGAGGACATTCCCTCGTACAGGGGGGGATTGGGGGACATTCTCCTACAGGGGGGAGGACATCTCCTCAGTACGGGGGGAGGACATTTCCTCATAGGGGGAGGGACATTCTCTCAGTAGGGGGGGGAGGACATTCTCCTCAGTACAGGGGAGCTCCAGGGTAGGAGAGCATTCCTCAGTACAGGGGGGAGGACATTCCCTCAGTACAGGGGGGGAGGACATTCTCCTCAGTACAGGGGGGGGACATTCTCCTCAGTACAGGGGGGAGGAATTTCCTCAGTACAGGGGGGAGGAATTCTCCTCAGTACAGGGGGGAGGACATTTCCTCAGTACAGGGGGGAGGACATTCCTCAGTACAGGGGGAGGACATTCTCAGTACAGGGGGGAGGACATTCTCCTCAGTACAGGGGGGGAGGACATTCTCCTCAGTCAGGGGGGGAGGACATTCTCTCAGTACAGGGGGGAGGAATTCTCAGTACAGGGGGGAGGACATTCTCCTCATACAGGGGGAGGATTCTCCTCAGTACAGGGGGGGGAGGACATTTCCTCAGTACAGGGGGGAGGACATATCTCCTATAGAGGGGGGAGGGATCTCCTCAGTACGGGAGGAGGACATTCTCCTCAGTACGGGGGGAGGAATTTCTCAATACAGGGGGGGGAGGACATTCTCCTCAGTACAGGGGGGAGGGAGGAATTCTCTCAGTACAGGGGGGAGGAGGACATTTCCTCAGTACAGGGGGGAGGAGGACATTTCCCAG